>NKZB01000110.1:0-36880 GCA_002370615.1 Metschnikowia aberdeeniae
CATCACCAGTGATGGTGGTGGCAGTAGTGGTAACAGATCCATCATAAGTGCTGGTGACAGTCACAGCGGACTTTGGAATTTCCACAATCACAGTGTTGTTTTCACCGGGTCCTCCAGTGACAGTAGTAGTGGTGGTACCTTCGCCAGTCCAGTAAGTTGTAATGGTCTCGGTTGGAGTTGGAACGTCAATGACAACAGTGTCAACATCATCACCAGTGATGGTGGTGGCAGTGGTGGTGATAGATCCATCATAAGTGCTTGTCAAAGTGCTTGTGGTTTTTGGAACATCCACAACAATAATATTCGTTCCGCCACTAGTGATCGTAGCGGTTGATGCCAGTGTGCCGTCATATGTCCTGGTGAAAGTTGTAGTCGATCTTGGAATCTCCACAATAACAGTGTTGTTTTCACCTGGTCCTCCAGTGACAGTAGTAGTAGTAGTACCTTCGCCAGTCCAGTAAGTTGTAATGGTCTCGGTCGGAGTTGGAACATTGATCACCACCGTCTCAGTGATGCCTGTTTCTGTGATAGTAGTTTCATAGGAGCTTCCCCATGTCTCTGTGACAGTAGTGGTGGTGGGTGTCACAGCAGGGTTGCAAGAATCACCAAAGTCAAGCTGATATACCAGGGTACCCATATTGAGACCAGAGTTTCCATCGGGATCAGTGTAAAGCAAATTGAAAGAACTTTGACCACTCCAATTGAACATGACAATCTTGACAGGATAGTAGTAGCCCTCTTGGAGATTGAACGTGGCGGTTGCGGTATTAATCCCTGCGACAGTACCAACAGTGTTTAGGGAAAGGGAGGAGTCCACACTGTCCAGTGGGTCCAGGCAGCATGCGTCTGCGGCACCAAACTGTAAAGATCCACCATCATCGACAACCATGGTGAAGTTGTAGCTTCCGGTTTTTGGTGCTAGGAAGTAACCTGTCAATACAACTGTGTAGTTGGAGATGTCTGTGTCGATGCCATAGACAGTGCCACTTAAAAGTTCACGATCTTCTGCTTCGATGGAAAAATTGGGATCTGTAATTCCAGTAGCGGAGCCATTTTCGCTAGTAAGGTATCTGGACGTGAAGAAGTCGGAGTCGAAACCAAACTTATCGAGCAAGGGATATTTGTAAAGCTGAGCATTGAAGCCTGCGCCAAGGATACTTGAAGGAGTGCATCCCGCGTCGGTTGCAATCACCCTATCTAACAAGAAAAAGAAAACTGGTAGCCACGCTGAAATTTGAGGCCACATGTTTTGTCTCAGATACTATGTAAAAATGTGAACATAGTGGCTGGGGTAAGTTTAAATAATTCGAGATGCATCCACCGCAAAGACCATTACGAATATCATGCGTATATGCGAACACGCTTAAGGTGCATAATACCGAGCATGTCGCTAATCGAAGAAAATCGCCCCCATTCTTCTGAGTAATCGAAGTGGCTGACTTGGCTCGATTGAGAGCTTTTCCTACGAATAGTAGATACTTTCCCAAGAGGAAAAAAACTCCTTTCATGTTTAAACTTCGTTCCTTTCTTAACTACTCGCATAATCGAGAAAAATTAGAAATGAGGCCAAAAGCAATAACGCAACACTTGATGCACATGTGGCTTCGCGGGCGTAAGGTTTCGCATGCATTCAGAGAATTTGCGTTCTCTCCATGAATCGTGTCTCAATACGAGCTGGGCGGATTTTCTGGAATCAAGCGAGGTTTTAGTCCATCTACTTTGAGATCCTTCCTTGCAAATGTGCTGCGTTGGCTGCATTTGAAGCTAACATGAGAGTTCTGAACAGCCCTACTCATTGATCCTCACCTCACCACACGCCCACCAAACTTGAGCTTAAGCACAATAAATACTGCATAATATCTAGTCATTGCACCAATATCTGTCATAAGGTGTTTCCTGCACTTCCTGTTGCGCGGCAATGTCAACTTGTTGGACGGAATCGGTTGACTCAGTGTTCAGAGGAGCCTGGCTGGCACTAAATCTCCAACTTCCACGGGAAAATCTACGCCGAGTGTGAAGCCTGGTGTTTTTGCAGTAGGGCTCATCTGTTTTGCTTCAGGTTGACACAATATATGTGAGATCAGTCACGAAAGCCGCCACTAAAATCTGCACCATGCTGCATGCGAAGACGCATAAATTCGTACGTCACCTCGCGGAGCGAGGAATTGTGTGCAGTACGGTGAATGCACCACTTACTCTTTATGACATACTGTCAGTTTCGATACCTTAGATTCTATACGTGATGCATGCAGTCAAAAATCAGAAAACATCCAAAAAGAGTTTCATCCTGAACTGTTAGCCTGCTTCTCAGGTTGTAAACTGATACACAAGCGTAATACATAATGTGAGCTATGGTTGCCTGTTCATTCTCTTACAATAAGTAATATCTCCAGCAACAAGCAATCACAGAAGTCTGAATTGGTTATCTCGTCTACTGGCTTCTGAAGAGACGGACTGCACATAGTGCATTGGCAGTTAGCAAAGGCTTCAAGTGGTCGGAAATTTCTGTTAATTGGTGTTATTTCGATGCTTTTTAATTTTATTGAAGTGAAGTTTTAATATTTCAACAGCATTATTCTGGTTCGAACTGCCTCTGATATTTGTATGAACATGCGAAACTGCAGGAAATGTGTTAACCAAAAACTTGAATGTCCTTTAAAAATCTAAAACAGGTCTTTTTTCGAAAGTACCAGAGCACAATGAAGCCGAGACGCTCTTATTCAAGCAACTGAAATTTGGAAAAAAAAGCAAAAAAATACGGCATTTAACGGTCATGTTCGAAATACCATGGCTAAGGCCTGTATACAGGGCCACAATGCGGTCGGTCCAACAAGTCTGAAACTCGCCTTTATTTGATATCAGCTTAATAGGCAAAAACCACTCCTAGCCCGTCGGTTAGATATTTAGGGAGCCAGAAACCGTATGTGCTGATCCAGATCTGTAGCTACTCAAGGTAGAGCTTGAGCAACCCTGCACATAAGTCCTACTTGTCTATTACTACTTGTGTTTTACTTTCAGAGATATTGAAAGTTTTTCAATTGCTGAGGGATCTATAAGAATTCTATTTATAAAAAACACTAAATAATCTAATCGCCAAAACCCACTAATTGTTACAGGAGTTTTGACCGCTCAAACAAACACACATATCTTCCAGAGTATTGATCCTTCCCGAAACGGTAGCTGCATTATATAACTCATTATAGAAATTACACCCCTTCATTATTTCCCAGAACCAGTCTTGTCTTTGTTTTCTGGTATTCGTGAAAAATTCGTTTTCTGGACAAAGATATTTCAGCTTCTACAAGAAACGATACACCAAGGAAGGAGGCTATACATTCATTTGAAAAGGCTGTCGATCACTTGGCTTAAATCCCAAACGACACTAACTACCAATAGCTATATAAAGCCTCCTGTTCCTTGCTGCATGTGTACCGTTTCTGACATTCGGACGGACTCAAAACCCATTTAATGTGCAGAATAAGACGCATGTCTACGTCTGGAATAAATGGGTAAACCTCTTTTTTCGAAACAGCGTCCCAGAATTTTTTAAAGCTTGGAAAGCCACGTACGAGAAGCGAAAACCCTCTCTGAGCTTAGACGCAGAGAATAGCCATGCAGGATGCATACGAAGAATCTTTGGTGTGACCTCCAGAGATAAAGCGTCTTGCATATACTATGAAAGGTGCATTTCTCCCCGAACTGGGCTTGAATATTCGAACTAATGCATCACCTCTTTTTCATATATAGGCGCCTCACATTTTGCTCAATTCAAGAAGCCAAATTTGTAAGGAAGTGCGCTTATATCCGGCCAAAGATCTAGGCCTGAACATCCCTAACACACTTGAGGCCACCAACGAAACGAACGCAAAATCCAGCATTGTTTCCTTGGTCATGTCCATGAATCTCAATGTGAGACTTGAACTGGTACATCTGCCAGCCGTAATGAGTGCACCACCACCACTGGCCTGGCTATATCCGGTTTTACTTTATATGCAAGAGGACCCCACCGGAATAAGACTTCCTGCACGAGCTCTTAATCATTGTATAATTCCAAAACGTCTCTCTTTGGGTTCCGGAGAGTGGTTGGACGTAGGTCAAAGTATATCTTTACCGAGGGTAAAGCCGGCTATTTAAGTCTCTAGCTGACTAAAGAGACTGCAGTCAGGTCTGGAATCTAGGGCTGGGAATCTGGATTCTGTATATACCGGGCCACTCGGGACCCGCCTCGGTTTAGGCCGGCAAAATGTCACAGAAATCACCTGAACGTTTTCAATACAAGAGCATCTCCAGGAAAATAAAGCCTGCATAGCATAGCAGGGAGCGACTCAGGTCTATACAATGACTCGCCCGGAATTGGTTGGACTGCATGGCGCGCTCGTACATAATCTCCATCAGCTTGGACAAAAATTAATCGTACAGCCTTGAAAGCGTGGTCGGCTGCCATGTAACAAGGGATATATCTCTAGCGGGGCCTTGACTTAATTAAGGCTATGTGCAGATAATTATTCCTGGTCTGGAATTTGACTCCTACACAAGCCACAGCTGAAACAGCCGGCCTTGGAGCTCGCATCAATACACTCTATAAATTCACGAGAATAACCTGCTTCTCTGACCTGGCTGTTTCTCTACGGCGGGACCACCTAGATGCAGGAAGGCCCTCGGCAGTTTTGCCTCCAATGTAATGCAGCTAGCAAAATAAGGCCTCACAAGACGTCATCTTTGGACCTGCCCTCGCTTTGGTTGAATCTGAAATGATCGCGGAACAAATGACATCTCCTGCGCGAGCTGGTACTCGTTAGAACCCTTTTCTAGATACACCGGCTCTTTCAACTCTTGTTCGTCCGTACCTGCTTCGCTGGCTTCAGCAAAGTCCCAGAAATTCCGAGGAGTGGGAATCATTTTTTGAGAGGTGAAGATCGAGCCCACGAAATTGGTATCCAATGAAACACCCCACACCTCTTCGTTTTCGGTGTATTCTACGGCGTATACATCATTGGTGCCACACATCAGGTTCATTTCGCCCAGAAGGTGGTGTTTCTGACTCGATTCGTAGTAAGACTGGCCAAGCTCGAGGAACGATGGCTCCAACTGAGGATCACTGGGCCAAATAGTTGCTCGTTGGCCATGTATAGGCGCAAAATCTGAACTTGGCGGCACGATTGCGGGTTTAGATTTGAGAAATGATCCCAAGCTGGTCTTCCACTTGAACCCCATCAGTGCTCGGATACGAATGCTTTTGGATCCGTGTTTTGAGGTTCACTGAGCTCCCGTTACGAGGGCTTTATACATGCTGCGTGTTCATGGCACAGAGCGAGAAATGGTTCTGTGTCAAAGGGTGCTGCGTCAGTACTGCATTGACGAACACTGAATTTGGGAATTCTGTCCCAATTCAGAGTTGTGTGATTGGTGAAATGTCAAATGTTCTCGCCAAAATACAAAACGTGCAAGTTAGCAATTCTTCGCAAAAGACGATGCCTTCCCTTATAAAAGCTGAAGTTCGGCTGTCCCAGTTACCGAACAGGTGTTGTGTCACTGAAATGTCATAGAACGGCAATCTTCACTCCAAAAGTCCGACTCATCTGCCATTTTTCCTAAAACACCTGCCCCGGTCGGTCACGTGCGCACAACCTGACCGAGCTCGGGTGCGAAAACGGGGCTTACGCCATGCCACCAAAGATGCTTTGAACATTGCGAAGATGCTGGAGACTCTACTTATTCTTCCTGATACTGCTGTATTTTCATTAACATGGGTATTTTGGCAAAGCCCGGCTTCAAGGTGACTCCCATGTTGGCGTCGTGTCTGGTCAACTTCCTTCTTGCCTTGGTTGTTGTCTACTACACCTCCCTTGAAATACCACCCCTTGGCCTTCAACATGAATTTAGTGCAAAGGAATCGTCTCTTTCCATGTCCGCTACCCAGCATCATCTGCACTATCCCATTGACTTGGAAAATGCTACTACAATCTTTAACAGCGTGTATGGCGCCTTGAAACAGAAGGACGCCAACATGAACCCTGTGGGCGTGACCTTCATTCCCGCATACATTCCCCCCAACACCATGATGTATCATTCCACAAGTTCTACAAGAATGCCTGACTCTTTTGAGTGGATTGCAATGGACTATGAGTTTAGCTACTCTTTTGCTCATTTCCCGAGAGGAAAAGGGGGTCCTGGAGGTCCCGGGGGTCCAAAAGGTCCTCATAAGGGCCCAGGTGGCAGGCCATCGAGAAAAAATCCGTCCCTGAAGAGAGAAAACTTGCCCGATGCCAATAAACCACCCGGGGATCATCCTCCACCTGAAAAAGGGACGCAATTTTTATACACGTTTAAAAACACCAAGCCTTTGGACCGGATTATTTTTTTGGACGGTGCTTCTGCAGCCAAGAGTGAAACGGGCGAGATGGACCAACAGCTCATTCTCAGCGATCAGAAAGATGCGAATGAGCGAGTCGACGAGCGGGAGGCTGCTGCCAAGATATGCAAATGGGGGAAAAGTTTTGGTCTTCAGGGCTACGTTCGGCTAGAAGTTGGTTACGAGATTGTTCTTTGTGATTTCTACACTGACATCGAGCTCGTGTCTAACGTCACGCTCCTGAATGTGACGAATTTCATTGACTTTCCCGCTGAGCTTGCCGAACCCGAAAATGCCTTGGCTAATAAAAGATCTCACCTCTTGGATGTATACCTGGCGGTAAGTCGGTTTGAATGGGCTCGGGCAGGAAGTCAAGTGAACGATGGAGAGTCCCGCATTCTTCTCGACTACTCGAAGATGGTCACACCCGTTAATAGAACGTGGATTAATGCGGACCCTTATCAGCGGCGCATCAACAACATCTCATCCTCGCTCAAAGAGAGCATTCGAAATGATCTTCAAACCGGCCTCGTGGCTGGAGCTTTGCCGTTCAGAACAACAAACTGGCCTCAGATTATCGGCAACATCATGTCCAAGTTTACGCCCATTCTTCACGATCTCAACAACACTTTGGCTTTGTTTGAACACTCGATGGACGCTCACTTGCCAGACAGCTTGGAGTACGCTGCAGGCAACATTACTAGAGCGACCTACAACTTGGTGAGAAGATACACGGATGAAAGTATTGAAGACGAGAAATTGAGAGTTCTGGCTGCTTACGAAGCGGCGGTGCACGATTATGTCCACCCTACGTTTTCCGTTGAAACCAAACTGGACTCTCTCATCTTCTCCGCCACCTACATGGTCACCAAAGAAGTTATAGAGCACGTGTTTGACTTGTTCTTCATTGCTAAAGGTATACTTCCGGCTTTCGTTGTCAAGCCCAACAACGACTCACTTACAAAGCAAAAAGCTGTTTTGCTCGATAAAAAGACCGCGTTGAATTCCTTGCTCAATATGCTACAGTGGTCCTCTTTTGTCAGATGCAATAAAGCTTGCAATTGGGATGAAATCTGCTATGTGCCAACATGGGGACCTGGTCCTGTGGGCTGGGGGAGCGGAGGAAACCAGAGATTCCTTCACTACGAAAACGGAAGTTACAGGGTCAATTCTGAGCTTCAGTGCATTAAGCTAGACGTGAAGCTGTGATTTCTTTTACAATCCCGAGAACTTTTTTTACTAATTGGTTTCTGATTGTTTTATTATGTTAGGGCTGGCAAGTTGGTTGGCTAGTTGTACTACCACGGGTGCACTATAATCGCCGCTCTGATCAGTCATGGAACCGATTTCTTAGTTCTTGACAGATGTATTGTGGTGCAACTTGTAAGTTGTTGCCATAAGGTGCTTCCACTCTGATACTTTGCTTGACTACTATACTATCGTGAACCTGCAACGTGGCTGGTTATGGCCGCTGTGCCTAGATAAGAAGCGAATCATTGCTTATCCGCATTGGATGGTAACGGTCGACGCAGAATTTAGTACTAGTGATGAAAAAACACACAATCACTCAAAGCTTAAACTTCTTTTACGGGTATTGTGCTTCATGGGTATTATTAAGAAAATTAACCCATCGTTATGAATTCAATGTACTTCTCTGGCAATATTGTAGAATTGAATGCATAACATATGCTGGTTGTTGATACCGTTACAGACATGTGGGCTTTGATGCCTTGGACACCAAAGATTGACTGAAGGCCAATGTAACGATGCAATATTATGGTTATATGCCCAGGTAAGGTGCATTCCAGACCTTGACGATTTCGGCGAATTTCCGCTGATCCTTCTCGGAAAAATGCAACACCCTTCCACCACCGTCTGCAGATGCACAGTAGGTGATACCTCCACATCCTCGGCTGTAAGACTTCTGGAAATTGGACATTAAATTAAGTTTCTTGTCGCCATTGAGGTGCTCTATGGACGCAGGAAGAATAGCCAGCTTAATTTGTACCGGCTGTTTGTAGCTGTCTCTCATGGAAAAGATGGAGTAGGAGTATTTGCGTCGGAGATGCTGATGCTGTAAGTAGTCGCTCAACCAGGTATTTTTCTTGCATGCTAGAAGAGCTCCGTTGGTCCACAAGAGCTTACCGTTTTGATCTAAGTGGCCGAGTTGGGAAGAGCAGATTTGGTTGCCTTCCTCAACCACCCCGATGGCCGCGGCAGAATGCTCGTTGAATGTGTAGTTTGAATTGCCGCTGAGAAGCTGACCTAACCAGAAAAGGTCCTTGTCGCCGTACATAATGCGGCCCGATTGGAACCAGTACTGTAGCGCAAGGGAGATGATGATGCCCAGAAGATGGGACTTCCGGTGAAGCACCACCACACCGCTCTCCATCACATGCTTGGAGCGGTACTTGAAGAAATTGTTTTTGAGCTTGGACTCGTCAATCGAGATGTTGAAGAGTGAATTTGCCTCGGGTATCATACTCAGAAAGAAGTTGTACTGAGACTCGGTCAATGTCTCCGAAAGCTCGCGGTCCTTGAAGAAAAAGGCGCCTGTTTGGAGATAGCCTTCCAAGGCAAAGAAAGATTCGGGATCCACAAACGGTACCACGTCTGCATCCATGAGAATAATTTCGTCAAACGTGCTGAAGAGAGCAGCAAACCACTTGTTGTTGAATCCCTGGAAGATAGACGCGTAGCCACGTTTCAAGGTAGGCGTCACATCCATAAAGTCCACGTGCTGCAGTTTGTCTGCCGCTTTTAGGAGAATGTCCAATGAATTGCGAGACAAATCGCCTTCGTGAATAAACTGGATCGGTAGGCGGTTATTCATGTGCGCGAGCACCTTCAAGAGACGACAAGCATAGTCCACATTGTTGTCATCAATGCTGATGACAATGCCACGTCCCTTGGATGCAGCTACATACCGAGTCCAGTAGTAGTCTTTGCCGCTTGTGAATGGCAGCCAATCATGTGGCCGATAGGTGTGGGGGAGGTCGCCTGAAAACATGGGTAGTAGCTCGTCGGCTAGGTATGCCGAAACAGGGGTTTCTTCAAGCTGCAAATCCAAATGGCACTTCAAGTAGATGCGGAGATGGTCGACATGGTTTGCGATCTGACGCGACAGCAAGTAGCGGGATGTGGAGGGCCTAGACGGCGCCAGGTTCCTCAATATGCGGAAGTACAGAGAGCAACGATCGTGTGGATGGGCATTGTTGCTCAAGGATGCGGACACGAGCGGCTGGATGTCTTTAAACAGCAAGTTCTGGTAGGAGGAGTTGGGCCAGAGGAGGAATGAAAAGCAAAAGGTGAATGCTAGCGCTAGCAAGACAACACGGTTTCGGAAATTCATCGACTATAAAAAATGCATGGATGGACTGGTGGTAAATTAGATATTATGGTTTTCCTGAAGCACAGGGTGACAAGAGGGGGTTTGTGGTGGTGCGATATTTGGGGGCGTGAGGAAAGGGAAGGTCGTTTTTTTTGTCATGATGTTGCGAGGCTGATCGCGTTTATTATATGGCAGCGTGATCATTTCTGCTGCGGCCGTAAAATAAACGACTTCTTATAGTTGACGTGATTATGCATATTCACGGAGCCTGCTTTCTGCAGCTCGTATTTATATGGCTCGTCAGCTCCTTCTGTAACTCCGGTAGTGCTATATCTGGCAATCTATGTATGTTGCTATAATTACATTTTCTGTTTACATGTTCGGCCAGGCCGCTTCAGCCGGGTCAGGGTGAGTTGCAGATCTGAGTGTGACTTTGCCACAACTGAAGCGATTTATCTACGGATCTCCAAATCTCTCCATGGAATGGTTACGTTGCATCTAGACCACATCTAGACTTCGTGGGGTAGGCATATGCATGAAATGGCCGGGATACTTTGAAACAAATGTGCACACTTTACATGGTGGACGAAGCGTTCAGTTGCCTTCAGCGTTCACTTATCTCTTTAAACCGTTGTACTTTCTTAAGTTAGAGTATTCTGCAACCTGCCATCCAGCCTATAAGCGTGCTCGGAAGTAAGCAAACAGCGCCGCGCGACTCAGCCTTGGCGACTCCGCCTTAGACCGCTTTAGACCTTGCAGAGGCTCACCTGCAACAATCCTCGAACACCGCCAGATAACCGCTGAAAACTTTGCGCGACTTTCGCATTGAACGCTCCTGCCCGCCTTAAATGGTTAGCCGCTCATCGGGGAAGGCAATAGCTGTACATTGCGCGTGCAGTATCGCGCACGTGACTAGACCGACCAAATTCAAACCGGGCACTGTATGCAAGAATTATAGCATGATCAAAAGGTCCAGAACAGGTCTCGAAATTTATCCGAGTATTATTCATGAGACTTCCAACAAATCCTGGATTTATGCAATAATCATGCGATGTCCACGACTGGTTTTGTTGTGCCGCGCTTCCGGATTCCAGAACCATACCGTTCTAAAACACTCTTGTTACGAATTGGCCGTGTTCGCGGTTCGGGTTCTCGCTTAAAAATCTGTATTCAGAAATGGACCATCGCCTATATGCAAGAGAATGTTCCTTCGCCGATGTTGCGACAAATAAGGAAGACAATTAGATCCCTGATTAACCTCAGCTGATATTGAAGCACCACAAGAAACATTTAAAAGATCTCGAAACTATTGCCAAAATATCCAAGCACCTCTGGAATCAAGGGCGTTTCCTGTATTTCGGCAGCAACGCTGCTCAAGTCTGCTGATTGCTCGTTGCTGTTGCTGTGTGCAGTACGTTGATATCTAGCGCTCGCATCTTGAAAACACAGCGAGCCGCTGCTTGTCATTACCCGTGAAATGGCCAATAAACGGCAAAAGCTCGACGAGCTTGCGTCCTTTTCCAACAAGTTCTATCCCAAAGAAATCAAAGCCAGCTTGGCTTACTCCAAGTACACCAAGGATGAAAACAAGCCTTACAATATCCTTCTAGATAAAATCACCGCTACCTCCAAGGAGCGTGACAGGGTCCCCGTCAAAAATGGCGTAGCCCACTGGTTCATTCGTGATTTTCGTGTCAATGACAACAATGGGTTATCTCGTGCCCACCAGTCGGCGCTTAAAAACAAGGTTCCCATGGTGTGTTTCTGGGTTAATTGCCCAGAGGAAAGAGCAGCCCATGGCGACAGCCCCCTCAAGCACTACTACCGCATGTTAAGTCTTGAGGAGGTGGAACGCAAGCTCAAAGATTTAAACATAGATCTCGTGACCATCGAAGCTCCAAAGCGAAAAGACATCGTCCCACACATCACCCAGTTTCTCGAGAAGTACCAAATCTCGCAGTTATACTCGAATATCGAACACGAGGTGGACGAGTTGCGGCTTGCAATCCGTTTGTTGGATACCTTGATTCCCAAGAAAATTGCTTACTTTCCCTGCCACAACACAACTATCGTGCATCCCGGCGAGTTGAAAACAAAGTCCAAGGGAACACAATATGCTGTCTTTAGCCCCTGGTACAGGGCTTGGGCCAAGCACATCAACGACCATTTGTTGAGCCAAAAAAAGTTCACGTTCCCTTCGCTCAAAGAAAAGCTCACGGAGACCTTGACCGTGGAAGAGGTGCCCAACTTCCCACATGGCGATGTGGACAAGAAAAAATTTCATCTGAATTTCAAAGAAGTCGGCGAACATGATGCATACAACGCCATGATTGCTTACATTACCGGCGACAACATCAAGAAGTACGACGAGACCCGTGACTCCCTTTCGTTAGATACTGTGTCGCATCTTAGCATTCATCTTTGCTCTGGAACGCTTTCTGCGAGAACCATTTTACAGGAGCTCTATAACGAGAAAAAATTGAGCAAGTCCAACCAGGCTCTGGCCTCGGGAATCACCGAATGGTTGCGGCAAATCTCTTGGCGAGACTTCTACAGGCACATCATGTGTAACTGGCCATACGTGTGCATGCACAAGCCCTTCCATCTTGAGCTTTCAGACTTACACTGGGAGTATAGCAAGGAGCACTACATTGCGTGGACTGAAGGCAAAACTGGCTTCCCCATAGTGGACGCCTGCATGCGGTCGCTAACTGACGTTGGCCATCTCCACAATAGAGGCCGTTTGATTGTGGCTGCGTTCTTGGCAAAGGACTTGCTATTGGATTGGAGATACGGTGAGCAGTATTTCATGCAGAACTTGGTGGATGGTGATTTCTGCTCCAACAACGGAGGCTGGGGATTCGCTGCCAGCACCGGTGTGGACCCCCAGCCCTACTTCCGAATTTTCAACCCATACACGCAGTCGGAAAGATTCGACCCCGACGGCGAGTTTATTCGGAAAAACATTCCTGAATTGAGAGAGGTGCAAGGCTCGGCAATCCACAACCCATACCTGAACGCAGAGTCGGCGAAGATTGCCGAAAAGAACAATTACCCCAAGCCTATCGTGGATCATAAGGCATGCCGAGAAAGAGCTTTAGAGCGCTACAAGATTGCTATGCAAAAGGGAAAGGAATTTAAAGCCTCTCATTGAACAAAATTGGGTGGGAAATATCCCAGTACATGAAGTATACGTCGGAGCTCTCAGGCGAGACGATGTACATTTACAAAAGTGATGATAACAGCACTATAGAATAATGACGCCTTGTTTAGAGACAATATATTTGTTAATCATAAAACTCTTATATGTTACCAACTTTGAATATAGATAAATCTAGCCTTAAGTTTTCTACCCATGGAAGCTACAACTAGTAATTGAAAGAGCATTTCGTTCCTATGTATTGCGCGTATACATGTCAAATCTCGGCCACAACAACATCAAATCGGTCGACCAATGATTCTGTCGCCCGTATGTTCCAAGAGCTGGTGTCATATACCAACGACTCACCCTTCAAGTCAAAGCGCAAATATTGCAAATTTCTAAAGGCCATCTTGTAATCCCTGGAGAAATTAAGATAATGCTCATTCTTCTTCTGCTCCACAGAAGTGTTGAACGCCGTCGGGCAGTCGAAGTAGTCTTGAGCTACTAGGCAGTTATTCCTAGAAATTGCATATACCAAGCTTTTATCGCAGCCATTGCAAGCTGCCGACGAAGCGGCCAGATCAATGATAGGTAAGTGAAGGCATCTGAGTTCTTGTAGACAACTCAAGATCTCGGGAATTTTAGAGAGCTGGGCAAATGAAACTGGCAACCGAAGCTTCTTCAACCTCTTCATGGAAGTGAGCCCCACCAAGGTCTTAAGCACAAACTGGTTTTTCTTGCGGGGACATATGAGATTTTGCTGGGTGCTGTCCACAACATCACAACAAACGTTCAAGTATTCTAAAGTTTCTGCGTGGGGCTGAAGACAAGTTATGAGCGGAGCCAAGCTGATGGGGTCATTGCTCTGAAACACCTTAATGTGTACGGCCAACAGCTTCAAGCCATTGAGCCGGGAAATGAATTTAAATGTGCCCGAGTTGAAGCACAACTCGTTGGCTAAGTTCATGTTTAACAGCTCAAGTCGAGGAAGTTCAGGGACATTATCGAGAAACATCACCGCCGGTGGATTACGCCGCAACACATTCAAGTTTGCCGGCTCGTTTTCAAATAAAATCTCGGAGCAGTTATCGATAGATAGGTGTTTCAAAGCGCTGAAGTTGATGTTTTTGCTGATGAGCGTGGCGTCATCTGCAGAGAGCGCAAATTCACGGAGCACCAACGAGTCGAGGTCTAGTGGATGTTCAATAGGGGACTTAAGGAACAGGTCAATTGTGAATGTCTTGGATAGACAAGAAGCATCGGCCAAATCATCAGTAACGGCGTTCATGCAGCAGCTCATGGAGCTGGGGGAGAATTGAAGGGTATTGTAGGAAACCGGTTTGGAGAGCGTGAGTGTCTTGATGTGTGGGAAACTCCGCATGTCAATGGCCGCAAGCGACTTTTCGGTGTTGAGGTTGGACAAGTCCAAGTGCCTCAAAAACGGAAACGTCAACGTATCTAAATTGTGATAGATGAAATTACCACGTGCACTGATGAGCAGCGCCGGATTGGGGAGAAGAAATAACGCGCCAGCGTCTAAGGGGCGATGCACAGAGTACCAGTTTAAGATCCGTAAGGTGTCAAGACTCGGGAATATTCCGCGGACGTAGCGGTCAAGGTCCACCTGGGGTATATCAGGGAACTCATTGTGCACCACTATGGAGCGAATAAAGCGGCCGTAGTGGGGATTTTGTAAGAGGACCTTGAAGAACTTGAGAAGCGCCCAGAGCGAACGGATGATGGTGGGAGTATCGGTGAGACAGTCATTGCTCAAGTAAAGACGGCGGTCCATTGCAGGAGATCTGGCTTCATGAAACACTCTTTTGGAGGAGTCCACCACTATCGACAGGTAAATGTGTGGGTGCGCCACGTCATAGTTTTCCCGGTTTGTCAAGGCAAGGTTTAAGAGGTCTCTTTGCTCAAGGTGTCTGCACACGTCGCTAATCACGTTAATAGGGAGGTTGGGGAACATGATGGTTCAGCACCATGTGTATGACAGAAAAGACGTGTCACGGAAAGGATGCCAAAAAGAAGATCTCAGTGCACACACACGCTCATGGCAAGGTGGCGTGTATATATAATTTGGGTGCAAAATTTTAGGGCGAAATCCGGGGATCGGAGCTCCCGGGGTCAAACGAGCGCGTTGCTCGCCGTCATGTGACCGCACTGGAACATGGGCACCCCATCACACGTGACTTGGTTCACGTGTGTCCTGTGGCTGGGACGCAGATCTGCCGCGGCTTTAGGCGCATCACGTGCAAGCATGGCCGATACCGCAAGCTGCACTTGCACTCCCAATGAAAAAACAACCTACACAAGAGACAGATTTGGTCAGTATGCACTTTACGTACTATCTTCTGCTATCGAAGCGATGCGTGGCTCGTGTTGGACATAGACCGTTACTGCGCTGGAATGCGTCATAGTATAACTCCTGCACATACTGCTATGTGCCGTCACTATGCAGAAGCCGCTGCGTAGACTGCACATACACCAGCGTAGTGAAAGATACCAGCTCATATGCCGGAGGCATCACAAGAATCCCACAGCCTCTAATTTGACGCCGCTCCATGAGCATCTCTCCACAATCGCATCGCACTGCCACTGGCCAATCACATGCCCGCACAACAGTCCACCACTAGCGCCGCCACCCGCCACTAGAATTTGGACAGGACTCGCCTACTCAGTTACTATGTAGTAAGGCAGATGGCCTTGAGCATTCTCGGCAGCAACTTGCTGTTACCTATTCTGCTTAGCGCCTTTTTGTCATGAGATGCACACCCAGACATCTCTGCGTAAATTAAAAATTACCTACACTCCCGGAAGTCGTGCCGCGACCACGCATAGGGAGCGGAGGGGGCCTGAAATTGACCAACTGCGTTTTCGATCTATCCACACATCTGATAACAGATCTCTCGGGACTCGTTTTCTCCAATAAAAGAAGCCATTCTTCCCTGCAAATCGGACCTGCTGCCCCAAATCCCTGCTTGTGGCTAAGTATCTGATCTATTTCCCGTCTTTGCTCGCTCAGTATTAGTCAGTGATCCCTCAATCGCTCGATATCTTGGCCGTTGCCCCTTTCTGTTGCTGCCATAAATCTAAGTCGATCCCTTGTGGCTGTGAAACACTCATACTTCAATTCGGCAATTTAAACTCTAGCCCAACCCCTGGTCTTTCAATACTCACTACAAGCCCATCATGTTCAACACCGGCATCTTCGACAATGGATCGGCGTCACAAGAGGCCCATACGGGTGACTCCTTCTTGAACGTGCCCCAGCCAATCGATATTGCTTACCAGCGACAGCCGTCCATCTTCAACAATCACAGGTTTCGCCGCGAGTCCATAGCTCACTCCCAGGGAATCGGTGGCGTCTCGTGGGGCTCTGTCACGATAGGGCTGTGGTTGAAGGACGAGGTCATGATGCACGGTGCCACCCACTCCAATGGCCAACACCACTCAAACTTAATTAATCCTAGAAGAGGGCTGTTTCGTTTCGTGAACCAGCATAGAGAGAGCCACTCTATGGCTGCGTCCCCGCCAAACACCACCAGCTACCTTCCTAAGTTGGAAGCAGACTACTGCAAAGATTACTCGTGTTGTGGCCAGCTTCTCCCCACATTGCATGACTTGCTAAGACACTACGAGGAAGCACACATATCAAGCTCGCCACCGAGCGGTGAGACCAACCCTCATATGCTTATTTCGCATCGTGCACGCAACAACATGAATAACGTTCACAACGTTATGGAGACTGTTTCAACTAACGATGTTTTTCTTAACAACCACGCGCAGCAACAGCAGGCCGCAGGAAGCATGAACCCTCCAGGGCACTTCAACATGCAGCTGCCAGGCATGGGTCACACCACCATGAACCAAACCATCCTGCCCAACCTGACCATGACCACTCCTGAGCAGTCAGTAGGTCAAAGCCGCGGTCAAACACAGCTGATGAACCCTCACCAAAGCCATCAGTCTAGCAACGCAAGAGCACACCACAACGATAACTCTATGGGTGACGAGGACAGCATGTACATTGATGACCCTGCTCGTCATCTATACGTTATTGAGAACGAAGAATTTAAACCTTTCAAATGTCCCGTGATTGGTTGCGAGAAAACTTACAAGAATCAAAACGGTTTAAAGTATCATCGCTTGCATGGACACCAAAATCAAACACTCAAGGAGAACGACGACGGAACATTCTCCATCATCGACCCCGAATCAAATGCGCCTTACCTTGACGGAGCTGGAATGGAAAAAGACAAGCCTTACCGGTGTGAAGTGTGCGGGAAGCGCTACAAGAACTTGAATGGTTTGAAGTATCACAGGGGACATACCACACATTGAGCACACTGCTGCTTCTTTCGAGAAGAGGTAATATTAGGCTGCCAGACCTCGTTTGTCACTATTACATTCTGTTTATTAGTTATTGGGATACGGTTATACTAGGTTGTTTTGGGATACTTTGCATTCATGAAATGATGGCCACTCTGTTTCTGTTATTCATGTATAGATCAATCATCAACATACTGCACTGAAGCGCCTCGTACATGGAAGAACTCCTCAAAGCTCTTCATTCTCATCATTCCTACGTACTCTTCTGGTGACCTGATGTAATGAGGTTACCTGCTAATTATGGCTTCTCTTTCGGCTTATTCTTATCTCTAAACACTTCTGTGATTTTGGTTTTCGCTATCTCTAGGTTTGAAATGTACTGAGGTTGAGTGATGAGTATACCTCCCAGTCTAATGTTCGTGTTATTACGTGCGATTGTCAATCTCATACAAAAGAGATCGACTTCGTCAAGCTGCATAAAATTTAATAACCATCCTAAGGCAACAGAAAGACTACAGGAGCTTTCTGTGGGTTTTTTATACCCAAATAGGCCGGAACCTGCCATCTTTCATGTTGGGCTCAAAAACACTACTGGCCCTCACATCTCATCGCTCCACAAGGCTCTAGAACAGCGAAATCTTGCCGAGATTTTTCGACGATGTATCCTAGATAGTTATGATTTCGGTCTCGTTCAGGGACTCTGGAAAAATCAGAAATCCGTCATCACCTTTTTTGAATCCTTTTTCGAGCATAGCATCAAGTCTCCTCTTCGTCTAACCGGCCATTTGCTGCGCGCGGTTCCCCACGTTTGGTTTCTGTTTACTACATCTCAATTTCTAGCAAGGCTAAGTTGACCTCACCGCAATGAAAATCCTCCCGTCAATGAGCGATGTTCGGCCGATTGTACTGTTGAACTTGTTCCTCACACGACAAATCGTCACGGTGGTGATCTTGTTTATCTCCGTGTGTTGCGTGCTTTTTCCAGCTTCAATCCTTACCTACTTGAGCTTTCGCAAGCTGCTTATCCCAATGGATCGAGTCCAGGTTCCTGTCAATTTTTTGGATACTTCGGAACGTGCCCTCAAGAGGAGAGAGATCGATACCCGTGAGGTGCTTCCCTATTTAGAGCGCAACAAGAACTTGACGTTTGCCGTCAACCTCAATCTTCATGGTATTTGCAAGATTGAAACATCCCATCAAGTATTTTCCTATTTGCTCGAGCTACCTGGTACTGCGAGTTCCACAAGTATTGCCCATCAAGATATGGTGTTGGTAAATTGTGACTCTCGGTATATTTACGCAAAGAAAAACTGGCTCGTACCCTATAATCTTCGATACTGGGTCCCCCCAATAGCGGTCAATGTTATGAAGATGGTCGACATGCAGCATCAGATGGTCAAGATAAAGGGCCACGAGCTCCAAAAACTTTTGGAACAGGGAAATCCTGCAATCACCCTTAGTAACATGAACTTTCTATTTCTCGATCCTAAAGTGTCTTCTGTGGATTTCGTGGTCCTTTGGGAGGGCTTCCGCTTCTACTTGGTCAACTACTATGGCACCAGTTTGTTATTGGGTACGCTTCTTTTCTGGGTACCCTCCTCATTTATTTGCATTGGTTTTGCTCTAATAGTGCTGTTCTATCTCAAGCTGGGACAAGAAATATCTCAGGTCAAACCCAAATTCGAGAAACAGCCACTAGACGAAGACGCCCCGGCAATAAAGCAAGAGTGAACGGGTTTCACAATATAACTTAGACGGGTTCAAGTAATATTTGCTCCATTGAAATTCTAGAAATCTCAGGATGCATTTAGCAACTTCAGTTCTGTAAAATTATCAATCGGCAATAAAGGAATGATGCGCATGAGGTAGTCGTCTTCGTTGGTTTCAGTGTCTTCTCCGAAGAAAGAATCTGCGCCGTTCATTGGGAAGAAGTTCGCTTGATCAGTCTCTACTTTATCGAATAGGAACTTTTCAAACTCGCGGACAGTGGCGTTCCATTCGTTGAGAGCACGGCCCATTGACACCAAGTTGAGAGGATTATTGACACTTTTAGTCAACGCCCGGCTGAAATTTCGTAAGTCAAGAGTGTCGTCCTCAGACATGACATCGCCGTCTATCTCAAAGTCTTCATTAGTAATGTAGAATCTCTTATACGCTTCCGAGCTCAAGTAAATTGAAATAGATGGGACCTTTGGAGTCTTGGGCAATGTCAGAAGTGCGGCACTTCTAGAGGGTACTGATTGGAAGAACCTGGTCCTGTATTTTGCCATGTTAGTTTCCTGCATCCTCGAATATTGAGTTGATGCCCGCTCATGGTCTAAGACAATTTCGAGTTTGAAAAGCGGACGCACCACTTCGGGTGGCATCTTGACAAGTTCGGGTGGCTGGCTCGTGGTGTTCCAAACATTCAGACCTCCTGAAGCACCAAGACAATCCGAAAGAAGACTCGAAGAGTCCGAGCCGGAAGTCATGGAAGAATCAGCGGAATTCTCGGTGAGCGAATTCACTGATGATCTGAAAGAAACCAAACTTGGACTCAGAGACCTAGATCTCATGGAGGGCAAACTAGAAAGAGATGTGCTGGAATTGGAACCCGTGAAACCTCTCTTCAAGGACGCCGACTCTTCCCTATCGCGAATCATTTTGGGAGGAGCGACAGCAAACTCTTTGGATGCGTCGCTGGGTGACAACATCTTGAAAAATTTCCCCAAAGAGTTGATGAGCGAATGATTGAGATGTTCTTCTCGTGATTCCGTGTCAGGCTTTTGATTTGGGGTTGATGAATTCGGCAATGAGGAGCAGGTATAAATAGCTTCATCGAAGATCTCGTATGGATGCGTCTTGCGAAGATCACTCAGTTTTGAGATATTTGTGACGGCCGTAATGGACAAAACCTCATCAACACTTGACAACTTGCTGTTGATTGGCACAACTCCAAACTTCCTGTTAACCATTGGCGAGTCCGCAGAAAAGTCTAGATTTGCCAAAGAATCCCTCATAACACTCTTAGACAAAATTTTATGCAAAATTTCATGAACAAGGTCAAGCTTCCACTTGACTCTTCGTGTGGTCTGAAAAGATTGGGACTCCAGGTAATTGTTGACTCCTAAAACCCGCCAGACTATTAATCTGGTATAGTATGCTCTGACCAATGGGTTCCAGTGCGTGAAAAACATCAGCCACGTGTCGTTAGAGGTCAACCAGTTCATGAAGTTCACCTTAAGACTTTCATTGCTTTCCGTAAGCCATCCCCTGAGGTAACTCACGGATTGTGGCAAGTCTTCCTTGGTCAAGAGTCCTGGTATCCGTGTCCAAACGTTAAATAAGAAAGCAAAATTTCTAGTAATGATTTGCACATGATGAGTGGCGGTGAGCATGACATATACGCTTCCCAACCAAAACTCCCAATCGATACTAGTATAGTCAAAGACATGCGCTGAAAACTCATAGACCAAGTTAAGCAATAGGCTGCTTTTGTTCACATCATAAGGACTGACTAGCTTGGCAATGTTGACTAGAATTCCGTCGATAATCTTAATCAAAGAATTGGCAAAGGGAATCAGGTAAAAAGCGATGTCTCGAATGCTTTTGAATATCTTGATGATGGATGTATAATTCGAGTTATTCGGTTTGAAGGAGCAATTAGCATGAGCCGTGACACCCCCAGCAGCTTGGCTTCTGTTCCTATCAAGTTTTTGGGGCCCTTCAGGTAGAGGCTTCATGGAAGCATTGGTATTTGGTCGTGAATTGTCGATGGTGATTCGATGAAATGACTCCAGGAAAATGTTGTGAATATGGCAAGTGATGACAGAAAACCCGGGAAAGGCGAGCGGGTCCACGTTGGACTTCCCCTCGAGAAAATGGCTAGAGAGATTGATGTAGTGCCTGAAAAATGAGTTGAAAACGTCACTATCTTTAGCATTCCATAATCTAACCCAAGAACCCGAAGGATCCTTGATACCTGCGACCGGATGCTTGGGAGGCACCATGCAATTTATGGCTGCACTTTTCAACCTATTGAGATGCGGAATGCCTTGGTAGTCAATGAGATGGAGCGAGTAGGGCGGGAACGAAGCCTTGATTTCATGCTTTGCAGCAGACAGTATAGACGGTAGTTTGGCAATATGATTCTTGTAAGAATTTTGCTTGACGTTCAACAAAAACAACAATGCGTTACAAACCCCAGGTAATTTGAAGAAAGAGTGGGCAAATACTTTTCCCACGAATGCACATAATGAAATTGACACCACTTTGAAGGATAGAAGTTTGCCAATGGCAAAATCCAACGTGTCGGTCAAACACTCCACATAGGTTGCTTTGCCCGACTTGTCAGCATCTGACCATTCGTTAAGGGCCATTATTCTTGAAACACACTCCAAGTAGGCGTTCCTATCTGTGGCTGATACCTGCTGAGGTCCAGAGGCATTCAATGCAGAAAGCAACAGGCGCCACCATAGACCATAAATTGCAGTGGAGATGCTAGTGAAGCTCAAGTAGATCAGAGAATGACGGGAAAATGTAGCGCTCAAGGGAAGCAGTTGACGGAGAAAGGGGAGAAGAAGCGTTCTCAAAATGTTTGTTTTCGATATGCCGTTGGGCTTCGAGTTGAATTTGTTCAAGGCCATCTCCAACTTCTTGAACAGTTTGAGAAGCGACTTGATCAACTTATCCTTTTCAGCCTCCGGCTCTTCCAGCGGGTTCGAATTGAAGCGTGACGCACGTATGGAGCCAAACGACGTGACGGTATGGCATGCCGAGGTTTCGGACCCTGAAACCTGGTTGGCGAGGGAGGTTTCCGAGTGAACTTTTTTCAAAGAACTAATGGAATTTCTGAGCCGTGCCATTTGTGTATGCTATGATGATTCTTTCAGTTTCTAGGGGGCATATGCAAAGTATTGATGTAAGGAACGACGGGACTAAACGAGAGTGGGAGTATCACAAGGTATGAACGGGGAAGCAAGCGAGTGGTATTCGGGAAACAAGAAAGAAGCGGGTTTCAATCAATGGCTATTAATCAGTGCCAACCAGCACACTTGTTGAAGCAGCAAGTAGTGTTTCTAAAAATGGACGGCGAATTAAATAAGCCCCGATAAGCTAAGAGCGAGAAGTTGCGCGACTAGTATACAGCACGAGGCAAGTAGTGAAGCGCACCAATTCTTGGGCTCAAATTATAGCTGCGGCGGCTGGGTGCATAGAGCAAGACTAGCTGGCCAAATGCAAGATCGGTGTATAGTGACTTTTCAGCGTTTCTGCGTGGAGGTAAGGATCATGGAAGCTTACCTAAAAAAACACCAGGCAACATAACAGCTCGCATAGACGAGGTTGCTTCTATGGCATGCCGTCTGCGACGGCGGTGACTGCTAAGTTGCTGTGTAGCAAGAGCTGCAGAGCATTTATACTATGGCTACTTTTGACATTTCCTTTGGTAAAGGAAGGGTTTATGCAAATTGCTACATATAGCAGGCTGAAACACCAGGTGCCCAATGCGCATGAGTCAGGCATATAGTTGCACATGCATGTTGCGCCTGGAATTAATCAGTTGCCGGATTAATTCCCGAGTCTTGGCCCTTCAATTTGGCAATAACTGCCCGGGAAATGTCCGCGGCCTTTCTGAATTTGTCAACCTCAGCATTTTTTTCGACTAACTCGTCTTTCAAGTTTTGAATCGTGCTTTCAAGCTGGCTGATTTCTGCGTCGTCGAGCTTGGAAGCTGTGCCGGCTGCACTTGATGTTTGAGCGTTCTCAGACGCGCGGCCATCGCCCGTGCTTTCGGCTGTACTCTCGCTGCTGCATTTCTCCAATGTGGCAATTTCGGCACTCTTATTCTCCACCTGTTGCTTGTACTCCGCAACCTCTTCCTTCAAACTGTCGATTTTTTGGCGGAGCTCTTCGGCAACAGCCTCTTTTTGCTTCAACTCTTCATCACGCTTGGTGGACTGCTCCTCCAACTGCAAAACTTTCTGTTTGAGCTGCTCAGTCTCAGCTGCGCTTTCTGCTTTGATTGAACTCTTGACCTCAGCAGCCTTCGCTTCCATTTCTTTTTCTAACAGGGCACATTTTTCTTCCAAGGTGCGGACTTTGGCCTCCCTAGTCTTAATTTCCTCCAGGGAGGCGTCGTTTTCTCTCTTTAAATCCTCAACTTCGGAGCTTGAGTTCTGTATAGCTTTCTCAAGTTCCTTGACTTGTGCCTCAAGAGATTCCTTTTCAGAGGATTGGCTGTCGAAATCCTTTTTCATAATCTCAAATTCTTTTTCCCTGGCCAAAAGGGATGCTTTGTGGGCCTCGCTATCCTGCTGAGTCGTTTCGAGTTGCTTGATCTTCTCTTCCAACTCCTTCTTCTCCTTCAACTCTTCGATTATATTGCTGAGCTCCTCGTCCTTCTTCTTCAACTCCTGATCCCTTTTCTGGATTTCTTCTTGATGTTTTTCCAACTCGGTTTCCTTCTCTTTCAACTCGGTTTCCTTCTCTTTCAACTCCTCCTTCATTCTCTGCGATTCGTCATCTTTCTCTTTCAGCTCCTCCTTTGATTCCCGCAATTCTTCGTTCTTCTTCTTCAAGTCTTCCCTAGCTTTCTGTAATTCCGCGTCCTTCTTTGTCAGTTCCTCATCCTTCTTATAGACTTCATCTGCATGGGTCTCACGCACGGATTCCAATTCCCGCGTAAGTTCCAGGTTTTTCAAGCTCCATTCCTCATTTCCCTTTGCAGTCTCTTTCTTCGATTCCTCGAGCTGCAGCTGCAAGGAGGCCACCTTTGCCTCCATTTCCTTGATTGACTCAGAAAGCTTGTTATATACAGTGGCGCTCTCGGAGACAGCCTTTTGCTGCGCCGTGTGCAAATCTGCGATGACTTGGTCCTTTTCCTCCACAACCTTCGTGATTTCCAAGTTGAAATTGCATTTCTGATCTAACTTTTCCTGTTCGAATTTCTCTTTGAGAGCATCAATTTCGGCCCGAAGTTTTGTGATTGTTACACTCTTTTCCTCGAGTTCTTGCTTCAATGCGGTTGCCGTCACCGACTCCTGGTCATGGCTCTTTTGCACCTGCAAAAGCTGAGCCTTAACCTCATCAAGATCGGCAATCGCTTGCGCCTTTTGCTTCTCAAGACTTTTCATTTGTTCCAGGAAATTGGCGTTCTCCGCCGAAAGTTGCTCTGCTTTGGCAGTAATGGTTTCATTTGCCACCTTAGCTTCCAGAATTTCAGTTTCGTACTTTGCGTGTTTCAGGAAGGCTTGTTCATTCTCGCTTGACTTGAGTTTATAGGCGACAGTTGCACCAATGGCTGCAGTAGCAAGTACGACGTCTTTAATAGACATGATGAAGAGTTTTAAAGATTTGAAATTTTGTGGCACCTCAAGCTATTTATGCAATCGCGCAGAACGATTTGGACAACACACGCAGACAATGGCTTTGTGAGGACCAGACGAAGCGTGCTGAAAAAAGCGGAACCAATCAGAAGAACATGCTGCGAATTGGAGAAGTGCCTGTACTTTGCGCTGTGTGTAATTATGTGGAATGTGCGATGGAGGCAGGAAAGTTAAGCTGGTGAAAATTGTTGGAGGGGCACCCGACGTCAGTTTTGGTGTCTAGGCTTCTCGAACTTTTCTTATCTATGTAGTCACATGCGTTCGTGGTCGCGTGACTCGCATCCTCAACTTTCAACCACCACTTGTAAAAACCCCTCGAACATCTGGCCAAAAATGGACATCATACACTCGCTGGCGAAGACCAGTCGTTCCAGATCAAGATCTAGAACACGCAACTCCACTGCAAATTCTAGATCCACATCTTCCACCAGACGCCCCTCGTTATCGGGGTCCAAAAGATCCATTTCGTCCAGCTCTTTGAACAAATTGAATGTTTCGCTGACAGTGATCGAACTTTCCAAAGACAAGTCGGTTCCTACAATATCAAGAAACTTGGATAACACTCTTCCCACTGATTTTTTCAAGGAGGAGTTGATTGGCCTCATCAAGGCGCTCAAGATTTCCAAGTGGTACAAGAAACCGCTTTTCGCTGAAAACTTGGCCGTGACTCGGATCCTGGGTGCATTGACCAATTCCATCTACAAAATTGAGTATTCCGATGACGAAGAGGGCGTCTATCCTCCACTGTTACTCTTGAGGGTTTACGGTAAGAATGTGGATAACTTGATTGATCGGGAGTCCGAATTGAAGATCTTGGTGAAGCTCTCTTCCAAAAAAATCGGCCCCAATCTTTTGGGAATATTTGGTAATGGACGCTTTGAGCAGTTTTTGGATGGATTTATAACTATGGGTAAAGAGGAGTTGAGAAACCCGGTCATTTCGCAGATGGTGGGACGCAGAATGAAGGACTTGCACTATAAAATAGCCTTGGACGACCAAGATAGGGACTTGGAATTCCCAATTGCTTGGATACACATCATGAAGTGGCTTGCGCTTTTTGAAAACGAGATTCTTCCCACAGTCTCTAAGGACGCCGTCGAGGAAGCCATCTTGATGCCATGGAGCAAGTTTAGAAACTTGGTGTTCCTGTACCGTGAATGGCTCTTTTCCAAATACGACCGCAGAGATCTTCAAAAAAATTACCGATTCTGCCACAACGACACCCAATATGGTAATTTGTTGTTGAAGAGCTCATTCGATCCTAGGGATGTATTGCAGTCCGACTCCGACTCGTCATCGGGACTTACTACTAGCCATAGGAGAGATAACGACTTGGCAGTCATTGATTTTGAGTATTCTGGGGCGAATTTCCCTGCTTACGACATTGCCGACCATTTCTGTGAGTGGATGTCGGACTATCACGACGAAGAACGGCCATATTACATCCACGACGAGAAGTATCCACCGAAAGCGGATCAGATCAATTTCTTGAAGTCGTACGTAGAGTACGACTTCCAGCCCAGCTCATCGACTCTCATCACCAAAGAAAAACCAAGCATTGACGATGCGGCTAATAGTGAGCTTGAGGTGAAGAAGCTCTACAACGAGGTGATTTATTGGCGCGCTACGGTGCAGATTTTCTGGCTTGTGTGGGGACTTATCCAAAACGGCTCAACCGAGGACCCATTGGAGGAAATTATGTCATCGAAAACCGAGGGCCAGGGCTTCGACGGCAATTACGAATTCTCCACTGGCTTGGAAACGTTATCGCTCATCAAGGACAACATTGAGGAGGAGGCCATATCGTCCAGTGACGACGATTTTGACTACATGAAGTACTCGCAGCAGAAAGCATGTCTCATGATGGGAGACATGATTTCGTTTGGGTTGGTGAATATCTCGGAGATTGCTCCAGAGCACCACAATTTCATCAAGTTCTTAGACACTAAGACCTTTGATATCTAAGACTTTTGGAATTTGATACACGCATATAAACGAAACAAATTTATAGAGTTGATCATGTAATGAGATGGAGCTAAGAAATTAGCTACGAGTTGAGTGGAATTTAGAGAGGAGTTGAGTGGAATTTAGAGAGGAGTTGAGTGGAATTTAGAGAGGAGTTGAGTGGAATTTAGAGAGGAGTTGAGTGGAATTCAGGGACATGAGTGGGAAGTAGTTGGACAGGAGAGCACCACCAAGAAGCTCATCCCATTTACAAAAAAAGTAGAGCAAGAAAGCATGTATCAAAACATAATCTAGGACGAGAAAGTAAATGGTAATGTACATTAACAGAGATGTTGCAGTGGGTGGGGAATAATGTCCAAATGGAGGCCTTATCGGGGAATAGGTGCGCGCAAACTCTTGTATCAACTTCGACTTCAATGCTCTCGTTCAGGACAACAGGTTATAACGGCTACGGAGTACGATACTCCCCCTTTTTTGACAACAAGTTGGCAGTGGCAGCGTCAGCCAATTATGGTCTCGTTGGTAACGGAAAAGTGTATGTTTTGGGAATCGACAACTCAGGACATATTCACCAGGAGTTGGACTGGGAGACGCAGGATGGGCTCTTCGACGTTGCATGGAGCGAGATCCATGAGAATCAATTGGCAGCGGCTTCTGGCGATGGCAGTGTGAAGTTGTTTGATTTGACTGTGGGGCAATTTCCCGTGATGAACTACAAGGAGCACCAGCGTGAGGTGTTTTCCGTCAACTGGAATCTTGTGGACAAGGTGAATTTCGTGACGCTGTCGTGGGACGGCACAATTAAAGTGTGGACGCCAAGCAGGCAACAATCGATGTTGACTTTGAGCCCTGAGGTCGATTACACCACGCAGGCTTCCAGCATAGCCGGTACTGCCAAACCCAGCGTGCCTCTAGCGCACAACAGCGCTCCTGGCCAGATCAACACTACCAAATGCATCTACAACGCATCTTTCTCGCCCCACTCGCCGCTGACCATCGTCAGCTGCACGGGAAACTCACATATCCACATTTGGGACATTCGGGCACCGCGGCCGTTGCAACTCGACTACGTGGCTCACGGCGGACTCGAATGCTTGTCAGTGGACTGGAACAAATACAGACCGACGGTGGTAGCTTCTGCAGGAACCGACAAGTCGGTCCGGGTGTGGGACTTGCGGATGATCACCAAAATCGACCTGCCCAACCTGCACCTGCCCATGCCCGCATACCACAACCGCGGCCCCACGCCAATGAATGAGTTATTGGGACACGAATTCGCCGTGCGGAAAGTCACGTGGTCGCCTCACAGCGGCCAGGAGCTTATGAGTGTCTCTTACGATATGACGGCTCGTGTTTGGCAAGACAAGTCCGACGAGAAGGCGCGCTTCCTCAACAACATGAACAGCGGTTGCAGTGGTGTGATGCGCCAACACCGCGAGTTTGTTATTGGCTGTGACTACAGTCTCTGGGGCGAGCCTGGCTGGGCGGCTACCACCGGCTGGGACGAGATGGTGTATGTGTGGGACACGAAGCGGGCCCGGGGGTAGGGCCCGAGGCACGTGTACGTCAAGACGTGATCCAGGATCACGCGCGGGATCACGTGTGCATGACGCAGCGTAATTAGGCGCATGTTTACCTTTGCGCCCGATCAGGCACGCACAGCTGCGGGCAACGGTTGCGATATATAGCCCCTCTCATCCTTTACACACCAGCAAGCATCATGGACTCCAACTTGGTGATCTTGTCGCTTGAGTACAACTATCTTATCAGCGCCACCAGCGCCACTTTCGAATCAGCAACAGGGCTCTGGCAGCAAAACTCAAACATCTCCCGCAACTTGATACCCTACAGCATTCTATCCAACTACAACAAAAATGACATCCGTGTGATTGACAACATCAGCAAGTTGCGCGATGCAGTGATGACCCTAAACCATAACGGCCTTGGTGAAATGAACCATATTAAGTTGGTGGAGCCGCAACTCAACAACCAAATCATTACAATCAGCATTAACGGAAACGAGACGTTTATCAACAACTCTCGCACGGAGATTCTCCGCGCTTACAAGCGTGTGGGCAGCAAAAGATTTAGTTTGGCAGCAGGCGAGTTCAAGCTAATTGGCGCCAATTTCTTACTGCGTCTCAACAGCATAGCAACACGATACAATGTGGAGATCATGATTTCCAAGGAAGACACCGATTTCCAGGGAAACTCTAGCACCAGCGATGATTACTACATCTACATTTTGGGCAACAGCGACAACTTGAACTTTGCCGAAAACGACGTCAAGGTGTTGTACGATACGCTTGTGCGGGGCTTCTTTGTGGACAAGGTGCAGGTTCCGCTTTCCATGATTCCATGCTTGGGAGGAGTTAATCTCGCCAACTTTTCGGAAATTACGTTTGAGCTGAACGTGAATATCTACCTTCCACACGTGATGCCCAATCTTTACAGCTTCAGTTTGCTCCAGAACAATGACAATATGCAGATCTGGCTCACCTCCAAGGAAGTGCCGGAAATGGTGCATGCCAAGAAGGTATTGATGGAGTTGATGGCCATTGTGGACCCCCGGCAGAACCCCCGGGCCCGGCTCTTTGTGCAGGAGATACATTTTTCCAAGGAGAAGCTCGATTTGATAGCGTTGTACTACCAGAAGGAGGTAGCCGCCATCATGTACAAGCATGGAACGTTCGTGCAGATTCCCAGCTTGGGCGAACCACGCAACAACACCGTCATTGTGCAGGGCCAGACCGCCGATTCCGTGCATGAAGCCGCCGTGGAAATCAGCGAGTTGAGCTGTACATTTTATGAGATGCAGCTTCGGTTCCTGCGGGGTCCTTCATGTGCAGATTTGGAGTATTACCTACTCAATCTCATTGCACCTAAAAAGACATGCATCCTTACTTACAACGAGCACGGCATGACAATCTTGGGCAACAAAAGTGAAATTCACCTTCTATTGGATGACTTGGTTTCGGACTTGAAAAACAGACTTTTCTTCACCAACATCGTGCAGGAAGCTGACTCCGAGATCAAGATCAACTTGTCTATGGAACTTGCCAACGAGCAAAAAGACTTTCTCAGCGGCAAAAAGAACGGCAAGATTATCAAGATTTTGAATCGACTCAACCATTTGCCTGAGATTAGCTTCAAGCCCATGAACGAATTCAATTTTACCGTCGATATGCAGTTTCTGGTTTCAGAGCCAGCGCATAGCGAGGATACTGTGGCAATTTTTGATCTTATAGTCCGCACGGCGCATCTAATCGAATTAGAGCTTCCTGCGGAAATGCAGTTCAATATCCCGGAGGTGTTTCACAAGAGCATTATTGGAAACGGTGGTCTGATAGTGCAGTCGATCATGAAAAAATATAATGTGTTCATCAAGTTCTCGAGCCTCATACACAGCAAGTCCCCTCGCAAGGAAAGTGAAGCCGAGAAGCTTCTCTACCTGTTCCGCAGGAAGAACAATGTGCTCATCAAGTGCCCTATGAAAAACCTGAAGAATATCATGTTTGTGAAGTACGAAATCGACCAGTTGGTGAGTCAGTGCGAGAGCAATACGCTTTGCTTGCCCAATACCTTTTCAGTGGCTTACAACACGGTGGAGTTCCGTCTTCTCAAGAGCCACTACTTGAATCTCGTCAAAAAGAACAACTACAATCTCAACTTTGTGTCAGAGTTGGAGAGCGAGTTTAGCGCATACGTGGCGTTCCCCAAATCTGTGCATTTGTTTGAAGGCGGCAACGATTTCCAGGTGACCATCAAGGGAAATGACTCCAAGGCTCGGCTCTGTGCAGAGAAATTGGCCTCCATGCTTCCGTACACGCAGGAACTTCGCTTGCCTCACCTGCGCGAAGCATTCGAGCTCGTGGATACCAAAAGCCAGCTTTTCCGGGATAAAGTGGTTATTCCGCTTCGTCTTTTGCTGGATGTCGAGCTTGTGGTGGAAGCGAGCGACCAATCTCACCGCATGATTATGAGTTCGTTCGCCCACGAGAGTCTAGTGAAGGCCAGTGAAGCTGTAAAGAGATACCTTCATAAAAACGGTGTTCATGCTGAGCCAAGACACACGGGCTTCGACCCCATCTTATCTGTGCATGAAGTCACCTCCCCATCAAGATCTTCCCAGAGAAGATCCCCCACCCGAAGCCCAACGAGACCAATGGGAAAAGGAGGCAAGCTGAATTACAGGCTGCAGTCACCCAGTCCCAAGAAGCCGTTGGGAGTGATTACAAACCAGATAAACGGAATGAGTCTTTCTGGAAAGATCCCAAATCTCAACCAGGCAAACCCATTCCAAGTGGCATAGAGATGGATTACTTGCAGTCAGACAATCCAGGCCAATGCAGGAAACAAGAATCTAAGAAACAAGAAACCAAAAAAGAAGAAACAAGAAACCAAGAAAAGAAGCAAAAAGAACAAAGTTACAAGGTAACAGGAGATTCAGACAACACAACACGCAACACGCAACAATTGAAATAATGATTGTGATATCAAACATTGCAAGTTAGAACGCTCACATCGACTGAAATAATACATCATAGATACAAGAGTGATCGTGCGTAATGTAGCCAAATCGAGCCAAATCAAATCTGGGGACCTGCACACAGGTACACCACTGGCGTAGGCGCAGACTTGGGCCACGGCTCATCGCTGAGTTCATGCGAGATGCGCAGGCGACGCGCGGATTTGCGTTGAAAGGACATTTTTGAGCGCCCAGCGAACTTCCCAACATTTAAGCTCGAGTGCGCATCAGAATTAAAGGGCTGAAAAATTCCCCGGATCTCGGTGCAACATGTCGTTTTCTTTTGGACTTCCCGACCCAGCATTGTGGGCATTGCCCACACTTGACACACCCGTGCCTCCATCTCCGTTCTCGTGCTCAAAATTGACCAAGGTCTTCGAGGCGTCCATGAAAGTGTCCACTCCATTGACCATTGCCATAGTGTACTTTTCCATGGTGCACTTCATCAACCCCATTGTCAGAAACAGGCAGTTGAAGAAGGCGGGCGTCACGGAAAAGGCTGCTGCTGCGCTCTCTGAAAAGGAGCTCAAGAGGTTGAAACCGGCTCCTTATAAAATCGCCACCTACGGCGTGTTCAAGCTCTTTGTTCTTTTGCACAACGTGTTTCTCTGCGTGTACTCCGTGTGGACCTTCGTGGGTATGTTGAACGCTTTCTCCTACACCATCGCCAGTATCGGCCAGAAACTCCAGTCCGAGAGCACCTTGACCAACTTCGTGCTTGCGGTGTGTGACTTGGAGAGCGGTGTTTTCCAGCAAACCACCACCAACCACAACTTGTCGCTCTATGGATGGTGGTTTTACATCTCCAAGTTCTATGAGGTCATCGACACCATCATTATCTTGCTCAAGGGAAGACCTTCCAGTCTTTTACAGAGCTACCACCACGCCGGAGCCATGATGTGTATGTGGAGTGGGATCCGCTACCAGTCTCCTCCAATCTGGATTTTTGTGGTGTTCAACTCATTCATCCACTCGTTGATGTACTTATACTTTAGCTTGGCCTGCTTAAAGATCAGAGTACCCACCGTGATCAAGAGATCGTTGACGTTCATGCAAATCTCCCAATTTGTGGTGGGTGGTTCCATTGCTATTTTCCACGCCTTCATCTGGTACACTGATGTGACCAACCAATCCTTCACGGGCTGCATCAAGACCTCCGACCAGGCCTTGCCTTTGTTGATCAACGTGGCATACTTGACTCCGTTGACTGCATTGTTTGGTGCTTTTTACGTCGAAAGCTACCTTAAGAAGAAGACGGCTTAGACATGGAAAGCTACCTTAAGAAGAAGACGGCTGAAATATGGAAAACTGGTGTCTGTTCGCAGTGCCGGTGTTCTGTTTTTCTGTTTTGTGTAAAACCAGGGGCCATTGATTGACCTGGGGACACAAGTGACGATTGAGCACGGTTGATTGTCAACGTGCTGAATTGGTATTTAGAATTATTGCTCATGTATATTCAGCAGTGCACTCGATGTAAAGGATTGCTAATTCGCAGCCACACCCGTGCATACCTCCGCACCCTGATAGTAGCGCATGAGCGACAGTATACACTTCGCACACTTCGCACCCACCGTCACCACAACACTCTGTTCCCCTCCGCAATATCTGTGAAACACGATCAAATGCGATAATATGCTGGCATATTTGGGAATTAACTCTGCTGATCTGCATGCGGGCAACACTGGGCCTTCGGGGCCCTCGCTGCCTCCACTTACCAGGAACTCCCATGTTTCCCCGCTAGAAGACGTTTCCGACGGCGACGACCCCGTGCAAATACACCTGCTGTCCACATGGCCCACAGACGATGACTACTTTAACCAAGACGACGAATTTGCCGATTGGGACACAATTGACCACTCCGAAAGCTCACACCTCCGGCCAGATCCCAAAATCCAAGTCCACAGGGATGACTTCGGGAACACCTATGAACACGTGGACTTCGATGCCCGCAAGTATACTGCTGGTCTTCGATTCAAGGGCCAGCGTTTGGTTTACTTTACTTCAGCTTTTATTTCGCTTTTTGTGTCGTTGTTTGGCTACGAGCAGGGTGTTTGTTCGGGCATCTTGACATTCGTCACCTTTCAAGCATACTTCAGTCATCCATCCGCCACGCAGGTAGGGCTTGTGATTTCCATTCTAGAGATTGGTGCCATGATCTCCTCGCTTTTGGTTTCTCTGATCCTGGACCGTATAGGACGTAAGAGAACCATATTGACGGGCACGATCGTATTCATCATCGGCGGCTCACTACAGTCATTTGCACAAAACTTGTTGATTTTTGGAGCTGGCCGAGTCTTGAGTGGTTTCGGAGTGGGTGTGTTATCTACGGTGGTGCCGCTGTACCAGTGCGAGATCTCTCCGGTTGAGGAAAGAGGAAAGTTAGTGTGTGGCGAGTTTACCGGAAACATTACGGGGTATTTTCTCAGCGTTTGGATTGACTATTTTTCCTACTTCATACAAGACGTGGGAGATGCCCGCAAAAATCCCCATCTGTTTGCAGCGAACGTCTCATGGAGATTGCCGCTTTTTGTGCAGGTGGTTTTGGCCTTTATTCTTCTCATTGGAGGGGTATTTGTGGTGGAAAGCCCGCGGTGGCTTTTAGACGTGGATGACGACTTGCGTGGCTTCCACGTACTCTGTCTCTTGTATGATGATGACCCCGACAACCTCAAAGCGGAGAAAGAGTTTTTCCAGATTAAAAACTCAATTCTTAGCGAGAGAGTTAAAATTCCAAAGAAAGAAAGGTCGTGGAAGAATCTCTTCAAGAACTACCGACGCCGCGTGTTTATTGCGTGTTCGGCATTGGCGTTTGCTCAGTTCAATGGCATTAACATCATCTCATACTACGCACCCATGGTTTTCGAAGAGGCAGGGTTTGAGGACTCTCAGGCATTGCTCATGACTGGTATCAATGCTTTTGTATACCTTTTGAGTACCATCCCCCCGTGGTTTTTAGTCGATCGCTGGGGGCGCAAGCCCATCTTGATCAGTGGTGGCTTATCTATGGGAACCTGCTTGCTCTGCATAGCTTTTGTGATGTACCTTGACCTTCCATCCACTCCGCTGTTGGTAGCTTTCTTGGTGGTTATCTACAACGCATCATTTGGGTATAGTTGGGGCCCAATTGGGTTCCTCATTCCTCCCGAAGTGTATCCTTTGGCGGTGAGATCCAAGGGAGTTTCCTTATCTACTGCATCCAACTGGTTTGCTAACTATGTGGTGGGACAGCTCACGCCTGTGCTCCAGGAAAAAATTGGCTGGGTGATGTACCTCTTTCCGGCAGCAAGCTGCGTGCTTTCAGTGCTCACTGTGATCTTGGTGTATCCTGAGACCAAGGGAGTTGAGTTGGAGGACATCGATAGGCTCTTCGAGAGTCCAGAAGCCTCATCTAGCGGATATGCGGGGCTTACGGAGAATCATGAGTTGGATGAGTTTGACTACGAGCTCCAACATCGGAATTAGTGTTGGTGTGCTGAGTGACATTGAGGAAACACAGATATTACAAGAGAAGAAAATCACAGACGAAATCGCAGACGTGTTTTTCTCAAGAGGGAAATAGATGGAAACGCGAAACCTGGATTTTATGTGCTCAAGCGAGTTTATGGCGATTTCTGATGTCGCGATTGCTGCGGCGTCTTTTTTTAGCTGTGGGGTGCGTATGAGGCAAGGTTTGATAACCGGTGCCGCACGGCTCGAAAATCTTATCGCGGAAGTTTGCTCGCCTTACCGGATTGCGAATTGCGCTTTGCAGCGACTTGCACACACGAGCTCAAAAAGTATTTCCGAACCACGATGCTCAAAACTGGCAAGACTCTGTCTCCGATCACATTCCTTAAATGCTAGAAAAGCCTTGTCTCTTTGGTTCACGTGACAGATAGCCCTGCCTGCAGTGAATCCGCCATATGCACGGCCGCTCACCCGTGGCACGACTATGTGCATACCAGATTGGCTTGATGCAACATGCTGATTCCGCAGCCTGCGCAAGGAAAGATTCGCTAATCTGCATACACTACCCTTGCCCAGGCGTGCTTTTCGTGAGTAAATTTAATCCCTGCAACTTTTCTCCTTACTTTGACTTTGACTTTCCAATCATCCGCGTGCTCTTTTTCATTTTGCCTTCCTGTATGCCTGCAGCCAGAAGAAGATAAGCTAGCGGAAGAGCCGGAGTGATAAATATCTCCACTAGCGTTCACTCTCTGAACACCAGCCTAGCGTTTCATAACCAATCCAACCGATCAATACACTTCCACCACAATCAAGCAATCAAGGCAGTCCTGCACTACTCGTTTCCTTCCAAAATGGTTGCCGTTTTAGACTCGCCACCTCCTATGTCAAGCTTTAGACTGACACTGCTCCGAACACGACTCAAAATGGAGGAGACGGCGCTCGAACAGGCGTTCAAGGAGACCGCAAACCGCGACTACGAGCCAGAATGGCTGCTGGATTCATGCAGCGAAGACTCCTACAGCTCCAGCGCAGATTACCTGTGTTCGTCAGGCACATCTCCGGGTCTCGCCTTGACTTTAAGCACTTTGCGGTTAGGCACTGGACCCCCTCAGGTGCAGAATTCGTGTATTCACGTGATGACGCCCACAAACCAAGTCACGGACTCTACAACACTTTACTCACCAATACGCAGCAAGTTGACTCAGCTTCTTCATAAGCACGCCAGTGTTGTGTCTACAGCTACACGAGCCGCGGAAGCCGAAAATGCTCGGTCATCGGCCCGTTTTCTTCAAATTGCCTGGCAGATGTTTCCCCGAAACTTCCCCATTCGGTTTGCATTACGTGGTAGCGCCACATCTGACACAAGCACAAAGGAAGACGGGAAGAGCGATGTGGGCGAGTTCATGGTCGACGAGTCACACGGGGTCCTCGAGGCATTATCCGAGACGGGCTACGATAAGACCCGCGTCCGAGAGTGCCGCATGAACCAGGACTTTCTCCGTATATACGCTTTGGATTATAGCGCACGAGCAAGTGGAGCTCTATTACCAAGCACTGAGGAATGCGAGGGCAGCCCTCGGCCACTCAGCGAAATCGTGGGCCTCTTTTCACACAACGAGGAGGAACAAGACCCCGAGGACGAACGCCTCCGGCTCCTGCAATTGTCCCAGGAGAAGCTCTGGAAATGTGTGATGTTGTCACCACGAACGGACCCTGTCCCCTGCAGGATGATAGACCCATCGCACTATGTGCGGGATTACGAGACACGAGCCGCGAGGCCAAGACGCATTGATTTACCAAAAGGGGGAATGAAACCCGCCGGTCAGTTGAGGCGATCGCAATGCCTCCAGAGCCCGTCTTGCCCGTACCTGGGATGTACTGTTCCGCAGTACACACTAAAAGGATGGCATAACAGGAGATGGACCGCTGTTCAATAGGTCTGCTGGTTTACTTCATAGCCGCATTCGGCTACTTTATAGATTAATGGGATGACACTTTTACGAAAAAATCGCTTATTCTACTTCTCCACACTCGCTTTGTTGCATAGTATCCAGCTTATCATCACCGCGCATCACCCAAATAGCAGTCACATCAGCACGTGAGGCGTTGCGCAGAAGACCCGTGCACCTGGTTTCGCACCGCACCTCTCGAAAAAAAACCCGAAAAACATCTGTCTCCATCAAATCTATATTCAACATGGCTCCAAGCGGAAAGAAGGCTGCTCCAGCCCCTTTGGCTCCTAAGACTGCTCCTAAGTCCACCGAGGCTACCACCACCCAATGGGGTATCGGTCAGGGTATCCGTAAGAAGTCTGACTTGTCCGCCTACGTCAAGTGGCCTCAATACATCAGAATCCAGAGACAAAAGAAGATCTTGTCTGCTAGATTGAAGGTCCCACCTGCAATTGCTCAGTTCC